>SNVD02006634.1:0-26254 GCA_013180625.2 Boswellia sacra | reverse complement strand
TCAAGAGTCAACAAGATATTATCTAGAGACTCCTTACTCAGTCCATCCTTAATGAACTGAATCTTATATTCTCGATTGACAGACACATATCCTAAAGAGCGACATCGCTTGTTACAGGTCCATCGTGCACATTTGTGACAAACTTGTAATTTATTTGCTCTTCGCTTTTTTGCGTAAGAGCTTTTACCCAAACCAGGCATGAAGGAAACAAAGGCTTTTGAACATTCACCAGATAATCGAACTTTGGCTTAAATTAACCATCGTATATCAACAGGTAAACCCATGAGCATTAGCAATTTTAACCTTGCAAACCGTGCTTTGTAAATTTTGAGCAATGCATTTGGAGGAAGAAAAGGAAAATGTCTACGAAGGTTTGAAAGAATCGTATCCATTTTGAAAGGTAAAAGAATGCACGATTTTTGTTTGGGTTACAGTTTTTAGGGAACTGAAAAACCGACTTAATTAGTCACGGAGTACCGTATCCGCCACTTAACCGGGAAGTAAAATAAAACACGCAAAAGAAAATAAAAGCAAGAATAGAAAATAGTAAAAATTATAGGAAAAACATATAATAAAAGCAAGACAACGAGATAAAGAAAGCAAAAATAAAGTTAAGATATGGTACAGATAGATGATAGAAACAAAGACAAAGTCAAGATATGGGGTAGATAAATAATAAAAGCAAGGACAACCAAATAATAAAAACAAAAATAAAATCAAGATATGGTACAAAAGTCAAGATATGGTACAGATAGATGAGACAGATAGAACCTGATTAATTAAGATAGACAGGAGGCTCAAGAGAGATCTCCTCGAGACACATAAACTGACTTTCCCTTTCCACATAATTTTTCAACCGTTGCCCATTAACTTTGAAAATTCGCCCATCAGTGGGGTCCTCAATCTCCACCGCTCCATTGGGAAAAACGTGCTTTATGACAAATGGTCCAGTCTATCGAGATCTCAACTTTCCAGGATGTAAATGCAATCGAGAATCATAAAGATAAACTCGTTGATTTAGCTCAAAGTTTTTCCTCAAGATTTGTTTGTCGTGAGCCACTTTCATCTTAGCCTTGTAAATCTTGGAGTTGTCATAGGCATCATTCCGTAATTCTTCTATTTCAGACAATTGTAACTTTCTTTGAAGACCTGCAACACTCAAATCAAAGTTAAGGGCTTTGACAACCCAATAAGCTTTATGTTCTAGCTCAACAGGTAAATGACAAGCTTTCCCATAGACAAGGCGATAAGGAGACATCCCTAGAATAGTTTTATAAGCAGTGCGGTAAGCCCATAATGCATCAGAAATGTGTAAAGACCAGTCTTTGCGATTCAGGTTAATAGTCTTTTCTAGAATCTACTTGACCTCCCTATTTGCGAGTTCAGCTTGCCCATTTGTCTGTGGATGGTATGCGGTGGAAATCTTATGAAGAACACCATACCTGCGCATCAAAGCATGAAAAGAACAGTTACAAAAATGTGTCCCTTGGTCACTGATGATGACACGTGGCGTACCATACCTAGACAACACGTTTTCTTTTAAGAATTTTACCACGGTTGTGTTATCATTAGTACGACAAGCCATAGCCTCCACCCATTTGGACACATAATCAACAGCTAGAAGAATATAAAGATAACCAAAAGATGGAGGAAAAGGTCCCATAAAGTCAAACCCCAACAGTCAAATATCTCAATAACAAGAATAGGGCTAAGAGGCATCATATGACGGCGAGATAAAGCCCCCAACTTTTGACATCTTTCACATGAACGACAAAAATTGTTAGTATCTTTAAACAAAGTGGGCCAATAGAGTCCACACTGTAAAATTTTTGCAGCAGTCTTTTTTATTGAGAAATGACCACCACAAGCAGTGCCATGGCAAAAGTTTAAGACACTAGCAATTTCACTATCAGGAATGCAACGTCGCATAATTTGGTCAGTGCAATATTTGAAAAGATAAGGATCATCCCAATAAAAATTACGCACCTCAACCAAGAACTTACGCTTATCTTGTACACTCCAGTCAGATGGAACTTCTCCGCAAACCAAGTAATTTACAATATGGGCATACCAAGGTACTTGGCTTATAGTGAAAAGATGTTCATCAGGGAAATCATCTTGAATGGGTTGGACATTAGTGGAATCACGGAACTCAAGACGGGACAAATGATCTGCTACAACATTTTCGACGCCCTTCTTGTCCTTAATGGTTAGATCAAATTCCTGCAAAAGAAGAATCCATCTAATTAGACGGGCCTTAGCATCCTTTTTAGAAAAAAGGTACTTCAGAGCTGCATGGTCAGTAAACACAGTAATAGGTGAACCAATTAAATAAGAACAAAATTTGTCCAAGGCAAAAACAACAGCTAATAGTTCCTTTTCAGTAGTAGAATAATTCATTTGAGCATCATTTAAGGTTCTACTAGCATAGTAAACAACAAAGGGTTTGCCCTCCCTTCTTTGACCAAGGACTGCTCCTACAGCATAGTTACTGGCATCACACATAATCTCAAATGGAAGGCTCCAATCAGGTGACTGCATAATAGGGGCAGTGGTGAGTTTGGCAATTAATGTCTGAAATGCGTCCTCACAAGCTTGAGTCCACACAAATTCAGCATCTTTCAATAAGAGGTTACACAATGGTCTAGATATAGAAGAAAAATTTTGTATAAACCTCCTATAAAAACCAGCATGCCCTAGAAAAGATCGGACATCTTTTATCGTTTTAGGTGTAGGTAATTTAGAGATCAACTCGATCTTAGCCTTGTCAACCTCCATTCCTCTTTCTGAAACAATGTGTCCCAAAACAATCCCAGAAGACACCATGAAATGACATTTTTCCCAATTAAGCACAAGTCCTTTTTCTTCACACCTACTCAAAACAGATTTTAAGTTAAGTAGACATGAATCAAAAGAGTTACCAAAAACAGTCAAATCATCCATAAAAACCTCCATGCATTTTTCAACCATGTCTGAGAAAATACTAAGCATGCAACGTTGAAAAGTAGCTGGTGCATTACATAATCCAAATGGCATCCTACGAAAAGCATAAGTACCAAAAGGGCATGTGAAGGTAGTCTTATCCTGATCCTCTAGAGCTATCTCTATTTAGAAATATCCTGAATACCCATCGAGAAAGCAATAAAAGGGATGACTAGCTACACGTTCCAAAATTTGGTCAATAAAAGGCAATGGAAAGTAGTCTTTTCGGGTGGCTGTGTTTAATTTCCTATAATCAATGCACATCCGCCATCCGGTTACTACCCTAGTTGGAATAGACACTCCTTTATCATTTTGAACCACAGTAACTCCAGATTTCTTAGGCACTACCTGTGTTGGACTTACCCATTGACTATCAGATATTGGATAGATTATACCGGCATCTAATAGTTTTAAGACTTCTTTCTTTACCACTTCTTTCATTGTTGGATTAAGTCTTTTTTGGGGGTCTCTACGAGGTTGGGCACCTTCCTCTAGATGGATTTTATGGGAGCATATTAATGGAGAAATACCTTTAATATCAGCTATAGTCCATCCTAGTGCAGACTTATGTTCTTTTAACAAGTTTATCAATTTTTCATCTTGTTCAACACTAAGTTCTGAAGAAATAATAACAGGAAAGGTATCACCTGCTCCCAAGAAAACGTGCTTCAAACCTTTGGGCAATGAAGAAAGTTCAACTTTTGGAGCCTCTAAGTTAGAGGGTTTTGGCTTCTCTCTTCCACGAGGCAATTCTTCAAAGCGTGGTTGCCAAAATCGAGTCCTTTTATCCTGTGAGTCAAAAACACCAAACACATTAGTTGTATCATCAGGATAAAATAAATCTTCAAATTCAGAATCAAGAAGGTAGTCTAAAGAGTCAAAATCCTATTTTCTATAAGCCTCCTCTGAGATAAGTGTGTCTATCATATATGAATGGTAGCAATCGTCCTCCTCTCGTGGTTGCTTTCCAATATGGAAAATATTCACCTCAAGAGTCATATTACGAAATGATAATTTCATGAGACCGTTCCTGCAATTAATAAAAGCATTAGCAGTGGCAAGAAAAGGTCTCCCTAAAATAAGAGGAATTTTGGACTCCATATTAACCACAGACTGAGTATCCAAAACAAGAAAATCAACAGGGTAATAAAATTTATCAATCTGTAATAAAACATCTTCCACTATTCCCCGTGGTTTCTTGACTGATCGATCGGCCAATTGTAGAACTACGGATGTGGGTTTGATCTCTCCAAGTCCTAATTGTAAATAAACCAAATAGGGCATAAGATTGACACTTGCTCCCAAGTCTAACAATGCTTGACTGATTTCATGTGTCCCAATCTGGTAGGAAATTGTAGGATACCCTGGATCTTTATACTTGGTTGGGGTTTTTTGTTCAATGACTACACTTACCTGTTCCGTCAAGAATGCGGTCTTCTTGGCATGGTGCTTTCTTTTGATGGTGCATAGATCCTTGATAACTTTGGCGTATGCCGGAACCTATTTGATTACATGCAACAAGGGAAGATTAATCTTAACTTGTTTTAAGTGTTCTAGAATCTCACCTTGAACTTTCGAGTTTTTCCCATTAGATCGGAGAGCTTGGGGAAAAGGCACTGGAATCGAAAATTTCTTTTCAAGTTCTTTCTCAAAAATGTCCTCCTTTCATGGGAGAACATCTTTGTTTTCCATGGTAGTGTTGATTGGCAATGTAGGCTCATTTAAGATCTTACCACTTCGAGTAGTGATGACATTTACCTCTTCGAGATTTTGTGTGTCAGAAGTAGAGGCTTGTGCCATGTGTTGCCCTTTTGGATTAGATTGAGTTTGAGATGGAAACTTACCTCGCTCTTGTATGGTCAAAGCACTAGTTAGCTTAGTGATTTGACTTTTGATCTCCTTGTTCTCTTACACCACTCGTGCAAGAACTGTTTCAAATTTTTGGTTCGTCTTATTTTGGGCCCCCATAAGCTTGTAAGGTGTCCTCTAAGGAATTCCTAACTTGTGGTGCATTGTATTGAGGTGCTTGATAAGACTTGGGTGGTTGTTGTTCCTGTTTCCATTGGTTGTTGTTTTGGGGGTTAGATTTCCAACTAAAGTTTGGGTGGTTTCTCCAGCTAGGGTTTTAGGTTTCAGAATAGGGTGAATAAGGCTTTTTATACATCCCTAAGGCGTTACATTGTTCCTCGTACACCCCTCTTATCTCACTGTAAGTTGGACAATCCTGAGCTAAGTGTTCCACCCCTCCACAAATAAAACATGGATCTTGTGATTCAACCTTAGCAACTGTATGGGTGACCTTCCTATCTTTGGTTTTCAAGACTTCCAATTCCCTAGTTAAGACTTCTAATTGGGCTTTAAGGTTGTCCTCTTCCCTAAGATGGTAAATTCCACTAGATCATGACCTATTTGTGCTATCTGTAGCACTAGGTCCAGTCCATGTGTGGGCTTTTTCAGCTAAGTCTTTGAGGAATTCTAAGGCTTCCCCAGGGTCTTTTTGAAGAAACTCCCCATCGCACATCATCTCAACAAATTGGCGCTCCCTAATTGTGAGTCCCTCATAGAAGTAACTAACCAAGCGCCAATTTTCATACCCATGATGAGGACACATGTTTAACAACTCTTTAAATCTCTCCCAAGTTTGGTACAAGGTTTCACTATCTTTTTGGGAGAAAGAGGAAATTTGTCTTTTTAGGCCGTTAGTCTTATGTTGTGGAAAATATTTGTTAAAAAACACTTGGGTCATTTCTGTCCAAGTTCCTATGGATCTTGGCATTAAAGAGTATAGCCAACTCTTTGCCCTGTCTTTTAGAGAAAAAGGGAAAAATTTTAACCTGACAGAATCTATGGCATTGGCCTGACTATGAAAGGTGCCCACTACTATTTCAAATTCTCTAACATGCACATACGGGTTTTCACTATCTAAACCATGAAAAGTTGGTAAAAGATGTATCATCCCAGGGTGAAAGTCCAATTTTGGTGTATTAGGTGGAAATATGATACATGATGGTGTGGCTGTGCGGGTAGGATGCAAGTAATCTTTTAGAGTTTTAACGGGGTTGTCCTCATGTTGGCTCATTGTATCAGAATTAGAAGATGAAGATGAACCAAGAATTGATTTTTCTTCGGTTGCAAAATCTTGTTGTGGTTCTAGTTCTGATTTTTTCATAAATCTCCCTCGTTTGTCTCTAGATTGCTTCATACATCACTAACAATTTGTCTCTCTTTTTGTTTTTGTTTTTTTTTTGTTTTTTTACACAAGAAAGTTCTCAAATAAAGTCAAAAAGCAATAAGATAACAAAAGTTAGAGAGAATAATAACAACAATAATAATAAA
Source organism: Boswellia sacra (assembly GCA_013180625.2). Classification (NCBI taxonomy): domain Eukaryota; kingdom Viridiplantae; phylum Streptophyta; class Magnoliopsida; order Sapindales; family Burseraceae; genus Boswellia; species Boswellia sacra. Next base: position 19,936 of record SNVD02006634.1, on the reverse strand, counting down.
ACAAACAAGGTGGCAAAGCCAACCTTTGACAAGTATATATAGAATATAAAAAAAATAAAACAAACAAGGCGGCAAAGCCGACCTTTAACAAGTAAAATAATAATAACAATAATAATAATAAAACAAACGAGGTGGCAAAGCCAACCTTTGACAAGTATATATAGAATATAAAAAAATTAAAACAAATAACAAGTAAAAGAAATAAGGCGGCAAAGCCGTCCTTTAACAAGTAAAAGAAATAAGGCGGCAAAGCCGACCTTTAACAAGTAATAACAACAATAATAATAATAAAACAAACAAGGTGGCAAAGCCGACCTTTAACAAGTAAAAGAAACAAGGTGGCAAAGCCGACCTTTAACAAGTAAAAGAAACAAGGCGGCAAAGCCGACCTTTGAAAAGTAAAAGGAGCAAGGCGGCAAAGCCGACCTTTGAAAAGTAAAAGGAATAAGGTTAGTCAAAGTTAGAAAAATTAGGCAAATTAGTCAAAGTTAGGAAAATTAGTCAAATTTGTCAAAGTTAGGAAAATTAGGCAAATTAGTCAAAGTTAGGAAAATTAGGCAAATTATTCCAAGTTAGGCCAAAAAAAAAAGAAAAGGAAATAAAAAATACAAACCGTCTTTCGTCCATTTTACCTCCCCAGCAACAGCGCCAATTTTTGGTTACGCCCAAAATATACCACGGTTATTGTAGTATACGTTGAGGTGTCGAATCCACAAAGAGGCCTTCGATAAAAGAGGTTCGTAAAACAAAAATATTAAAAAGATAATAAAAATGTAAAATTTAACTTTGAAGTGATTAGTTCTAAAGAAAATTCAGTGTTTAATAATTGAAAACAATCGATGGTAATTAAGAAGTAAGGCATCGAGAATCACTTATATGTTTGTAAATCTAATCCCCACTTTGATTTAATAATTATAACTCAATTGAAAGTTTCACATCCTAAACAATCAATTGGAAAATATGTATAATATAGCATAAATGATAAACACATGTATTTGATATGCATAAACTCTTTACAAGCAATATTTACCAACAACATTCATCCTTACAAGTTATCCAAGAGCGACAATATATCACATGACAATATTGTAGTAAAGGACTAACTCATAAAACGAAACTACCAGTAACAATTATAATTCAACATGAATCACATAAAGAAAGCATGACTGAATTAAAAAGAAATCACAAGATGAGAAAGGGTTTAACACATAAACAAACATACAATCTTTATAGCCCTTGAGGTAGAATGAAAGTGGAGAAATAGATAAACTACACATACAAGTTCATCTCTAGCCTTACCAAGAGTTCTAGCCTAACTTACAATTCATTCTTATCATTTCTAAAGAGAAAATACAAGAGAGAATTGTAATAGACAATGATAAAATGTGAACTCAAATGATTTTTTCTCTCCCCAATTCAATTCCTCAAGTTGTCCTTAAATAAGTGATGAAATGGAACTATTATACCAAACCTCCACCAATTTTTCCACATTGGCGGCTACCAAACATTCCACCAACTTGCAGCTGATTTTTGACCACCAAATGCACCGAATTGGGCTTTCTAGAAAACATGAAAGTTGTAGCATTTTGTCTCAGCTTTCCAGGGCCACTAGATTCATGCCATTTGGACAAGTATTCTCTGAGATATGGCCCAAATACTGGACATGGGTCGGGCTGAGAAACAACTACAATTTGGTTTTGTTGTGTCTCAATTTTGGCCCATCAAATATTGGATTTGGGCTTTTGATTGTTCTTCAACTTTGTGTAAAATTGAGACATGTTGCTCCAGGTATAATAATCTCTCCATTTTGATATATAAATTGAGAGTTGTGTCCATTTTATTAAACCTGAAAAAATGATTTCCATTAATCACAATTTAAAGATAACACTTTATTTCGAGATAAAGACTAAAGAAAATGCAAAAAAATGAAACAAATGTAAAAGAGGTATAAGCAAAATAATTATGCTAAAATATCATAAAAGCTTTATAATACTGTCCAATTAGTATTAATTATTTATGCTTAGGAGTATACTTTCATGCGTTTATCAACAAGCTTGCAAGGAAGCTGTTTGGATCAAAAGGTTATTGGAGGAACTCGGGCACAAACAAGAGAAGATTTCTTTGTTTTGTGACAGTCAGAGTGCCTTGCAAATCGCAAGGAATCCAGCCTTTCATTCAAGAACGAAGCACATAGGAGTTCAATATCATTATGTACGAGAAGTAGTGGAAGATGGAATAGTGGATATGCAGAAAATCCACACGAAGGACAACATAACAGATGCATTAACCAAACCAATCAATGCTGACAAGTTCATCTGGTGTAGAACGTCTTGTGGCCTGTTAGAGACGTGAGCAGCATGTATAGAGACAAGACTGAAAGGAAAAATGCCTTCAAGTGGCAGAATGTGAAGTGGGTGAAGGCATTTTTGCTTTTCACCCAATCCCACATCAGTGGGAAACAAAATCTAAGTGGGGAGGCTAGGCTATATAATAAAGCCTCCTCCTCCCCTTACACTTGTACCAAGCTTATGTATTAAGCTTTTCTCTTCTTCCTCCTTTGTAATCTCCTCCATTCTAATTGTGAGAGAGATTATAATATTTTTTCTTCATAGTGAAATATTTTCGGTCTTGTCCCGTGGAGGTTTCCCTCAAATTGAGGGTTTTACCACTTTAAATATTTGTGCTTTTATTTTCTTTATTGCCTTTAATTTATTTACTGTGGTAAGGCTGAGCCACCCAAGTTGTCTATTTTATTTATTGTGGAAGGCAATGCCACCCAAATTGTTATTTCTAATATAACAATTTGTTTCTTATCTTTTATTTGAGCTGCGGTGGGAGTGTTCGATCTCCTAACATAGTGAAACTAGAAGATGCTGCTTATAAACAAGGAAAGTAATAAAGCAAATCATGTGTGTATATTACACATGCATAATTAATTGATTTCAAGCAACGATTTTATTTGTGTTTGAAAGACCGAGTTCTACTAATTTAAATGACTACAACTTTATAGCAGAAGCACGATAGGCTTTAATTTTGTAACAGGAAGGAACCCGGTTCAGATTGGTGGAGCTACATATATAAAATATTCATTTATGCTACAGATTATTCAATCGGCCTACAGAAACATAACTACGAGAGGATTATCATCACTGAGACCCGGACTTCTTTTTCCATCAACAAAATAAATGCCGACATCACCGCGCAAAGTTTTACATGACTCGCATGTTATGCACAGCGGAAGCGATAACCAACAGAATAACTAAGTGCACAACACAAACTAGGCTAGATAATTGAATATAATAGCAACTAAAGAGGCAACCAATCAACCACAATGCAGAAATAGAAAGAACACCAAGATTTAACGAGGTTCGGTATAAATACCTACGTCCTCGGGCGCCGCTGAAGAAACTTTCCACTATCTTCAAAGAGAATTACAAACTTTTGGGCCACAGTACAAATTTCACAACTATTGGGTCAAACTGCAATTACCCAAATAGTTGGGTCAAACGTAATTACCCAAACAATTGGGCAATACTATAACTACTCAAAACAAAGGGGAAAATACAAATATTACAAACTTTAAGGTCCTTAATGAAAGGCCCTTAAACTATAAGGTCTTATATGTGAGACCTTACAAATAGAGGGGTGGAAGAGAATTTTCAATGGGACAACAAAATGGGAAGACTTGGCTTTAATTTATAAGCCCAAGTCTCTCCAACACAAAGACTCCCACTCCATGTGGGATCCTTGCACACACGCATAATGGCTAAAGAGCCACAATTCTAACAATTCTCCACCTTGGCGATTTAGCCATTCCACCACAAGACTCTTCTTTTTTCCACATTCTCTATCACAACTGCAACGCCTCCAAAAGGGCCCAATGGCGCAGTCAAACTCGTACAATGTTGATCAAGTCCAAACAATGACTGAACTTGATCGCTGTCACAATCTTAGTCAACATATCTGCAGGATTCTCGACAGTCTCAATCTTCTGAAGTAAGATTCTCCCTTCATCAATAATCTCACACACAAAATGATACCGAACATCAATATGCTTCGTATGAACATGGAACACTAGATTCTTCGCTAAATGGATAGCACTCTGACTGTCAGAATAAAGACTGATCTTTTTCTGCCCAATTCCCAATTCATCCAGCAATTCCTGTAACCAAATAGCTTCCTTCAGAGCCTCTGTCATTGCCATATACTCTGCCTCTGTAGTAGACAAAGCCACTGTAGACTGTAAAGTAGACTTCCAACTCACTGGTGCTCTTGCAAGAGTAAACACATAACCGGTTGTCGACCGATGTTTATCCAAATCACCAGCATAATCTGAATCAACATAACCAATAGCATACTGACCACATGTATCATCCCTCTCAAAGACTAAGCCAACATCTACGGTTCTCAACAAATACCGTAGAATTCATTTCACTGCTTGCCAATGTCCTTTATCAGGATCGTGCATATACCTGCTCACAACTCCAACTGCATGTGAAATGTCGGGTCTCGTACACACCATAGCATACATCAGGCTACCAACTGCATTAGCATATGGAACTCGAGACATATACTCTCGTTCCTTATCTGTACTAGGAGATAAAGATGAACTCAGCTTCATATGAGGAGCAAGTGGGGTACTTACAGGTTTTGACTGCTCTGTAATGCCAAACCGCTGTAATACCTTCTTCAGATACTGCTTTTGAGTCAAACAAATCTTACTTCTCCCTCTATCTCTGCTAATCTCCATGCCTAGAATCTTCTTAGCTTCACCCAAATCTTTCATCTCAAACTCTCGATTCAACTGAGTCTTCAATTTTGTAATTTCTTCGACATTCGTCGAAGCTATCAACATATCATCAACATACAAGAGTAGATAAATGAAAGAACCATCATGTAGCCTCCGAAAATACACACAATTATCAAATTTTCTTCTTGTGTACCTCTGACCCATCATAAACCGATCAAATCGCTTATACCACTGTTTGGGAGATTGCTTCAAACCATAAAGCGATCTTTTCAGTTTGCAACCCAAATTTTCCTTAACAGCAATTTTGAATCCCTCTGGCTGAGTCATATAGATTTCCTCTTCCAAGTAACCATGTAAAAGTGCAGTTTTTACATCCAATTGAACTAGTTCCATATTCATCTGAGCTGCCAAGGCCAACAAAATTCTAATGGAAGAATGTTTCACAACTGGAGAAAATACCTCATTGTAGTCAATTCCTTCCCTTTGAGCGTAGCCTTTAGCCACCAACCTTGCCTTGTAGCGGATGTCATTCTTGTCAGGAAATCCATCTTTCTTTGCATATACCCATTTGCACCCAATTGCCTTTTTACCCTTCTGTAGTTGAGTTAGCTCCCAAGTTTCATTCTTCTGAAGAGACTGCATCTCTTCGCTCATAGCTGTCTTCCACTGATCAACTTCAGAACATCTGACTACCTCTCTATAAATGGAAGGAACATCAGCATCTACAATTGGAAGTGCATAGGCTACCATATTAGCAAATCAAGTAGGTCTGCGAATCTCACGTCTTGGCCTATCAGTTGCAATAGATTCTTGTTGCTGATGAGGTTCCTGAGTAGAACCCTCACCATCATCTCCCAAATCTCCCTCTGTCACAGGAGTACCATTATCTGTCTCAACAGATCTAACTGGGTTCAATATCGTCGTTTCAAACTCCACCTGCTGTTGAGTATGCTCCACCTGCTGTGGTACTCCATTCACCTTTGTTTGGTTTTCTGATTTCTCCAACATTGAAGACTCATCAAATGTCACATCTCTGCTGGATACAATCTTCCTCGAACTAGGAAACCATAAACGATATCCTTTTACTCCTGAAGCAAATCCCAAGAAAATCGCTTTCTTGGCTCTAGGATCCAGCTTAGATTCTTTCACATGATAATATGCAGGAGAACCAAAAACATGTAAAGAATCATAATCAGAAACAGGTTGTCCAGACCATACCTCCAATGGAGTTCTATCACCAATAGCAGCTGAAGGTAGACGATTAATGAGATGACACGCATAAGTCACAGCCTCAGCCCAAAATTCCTTGCCCAACCCAGCATTGGACAACATACACCGAACTTTCTCAGCAATGTCCGGTTCATGCGTTCTTCCACCCCATTCTGCTGCGGTGTACCTCTAACAGTAAAATGATGTACAATACCCTCATCACGACACAATTTCAAAAACTGATCACTGCAATACTCACCACCATTGTCTGTTCTGAGGTGCTTGATTTTCTTGCCAGTTTGTGTCTCAATCATCTTTTTCCATTTAAGGAAAGCACTAAGTACATCATCTTTTGATTTCAAATAGTACACCCAAGTTCTTCTGGAAAAGTCATCAACAAAAGTAACAAAGTAGTGCCTACCTTCCATAGATGCGGTTTTAGTAGGTCCCCATACATCTGAGTGAACATAATCAAGAATACCCTTGGTATTATGGATAGCGGTGCCAAATTTCACTCTCTTCTGCTTTCCCAGAACACAATACTCACAAAAATCCACCTGCATGTCCCAAACGCATATGCCACAGTCTCGTGATCTCTGAATCTGCATCATTATCAGAAACCATAGCCATTGATCCAATAACCGTACTACCATTATAGTAATACAAGTTGTTTCTCCTAGTGCCTTTCAATACCACAAGAGCGCCTAAAATGACCCTCAGAATACCATCTCGAATAGATATACCACAGCCTTTAGATTCTAAGGCTCCCAAAGAGATGAGATTCTTCTTCAACTTCGGTACATACTGAACATCTGTCAGAACTCTAGTCAGTCCATCATGATTCCTCAATCGGATCGAACCTATCCCAGCAGTATGACAAATATCATCATTGCCCATATAGACAACTCCACAATCAAGCTCTTCAAACTGAAAGAACCATTCCCTATGTGGACACATATGATAAGTACAACCCGAATCCATAATCCACTCATCAGAACCAGAAGTGGATAGGTGAACAGCTAGACATATATCTGACTCACTATCATCCTCACGCTCAACAACACATGCATCAGAAACAGCCTTGCCCTTATATTTCTTTTTCAACTTAGGACAATCTTTCTTCCAATGCCCTTTCTCATGACAAAAGGCACACTCATCTTTTTCTAATCTACCCCTTGACCAAGATTTTCCCCTTTTTCCTGGTTTCCTACTTTGACTACGTCCTCTCACTGTCAATGCATCTACTGACTCATCCCTATGTTCCCTGTGGTCTTTCTTACGAATTTCATAATTCAACAAAGCATAACAAACTTCTTCAAAAGACAGTTTATCTTTCCCATGGATAAGAGTAATGCACAAATGATCTAATTCATCCGGAAGTGAGCCAATAAATAGCATAGCCTTAATTTCATCTTTGAAGGTTTCATCTAAGTTTAACAGATCAGCAATTAACTTATTAAACTCATCAATATGAGAACTGATGCTCGTACCTGATTTCAACTGGAGACGGAACAATCTCTTCAATAGGTACAGCCGATTCTCATTACTTTTCTTCATATATTTGTTTTCCAGCGCCTTCCACAATTTGTTTGCAGATGTCTCCTTAGTGAACGGATACTTTTGTTCTCTACACAAGCAAGAGCGAATCAACCCACAAGCTTTTATATTCAGCCTATCCCAATCTCTTGTACTGATATCTTCTGGTTTTGTTTCTTCCAGAATAATATCCAAATCTTGCTGATACAACCCGTCCAACACCTCACTCTGCCATAAGCCGAAATTATTTTGGCCATCAAATTTTTCAACATCCATTTTTGCATTTGTCACAGTCACTGTCTTCTCCGATACAGTTGACGATGAAGCCATCACTGCCACAAATAAGCTCAATACACAAATCACCAATAACCAAGCTTCAAACAGACTATTATATTCAATAACTAGCAATCCAAATTCAACAGCCCAGAACAGTAGTAAGTGCTTCAATGAAATAGCCACTAACTACCCAAAACCTTCGGCTCTGATACCAATTGTTATGCACAGCGGAAGCGATAATCAACAGAACAACTAAGTGCACAACACAAACTATGCTAGATAATTGAATATAATAGCAACTAAAGAGGAAACCAATCAACCACAATGCAGAAATAGAAAGAACACCAAGATTTAACGAGGTTCGGTATAAATACCTACGTCCTCGGGCACCGCTGAAGAAACTTTCTACTATCTTCAAAGAGAATTACAAACTTTTGGGCCACAGTACAAATTTCACAACTATTGGGCCAAACTGTAATTACCCAAATAGTCAGGTCAAACGTAATTACCCAAACAATTGGGCAATACTACAAATACTCAAAATAAAGGAGAAAAAACAAATATTACAAACTTTAAGGTCCTTAATGAAAGGCCCTTAAACTATGAGGTCTTATATGTGAGACCTTACAAATAGAGGGGTGGAAGAGAATTTCCAATGGGACAACAAAGTGAGAAGACTTGGCTTTAATTTATAAGCCCAAGTCTCTCCAATAGAAAGACTCCCACTCCATGTGGGATCCTTGCACACACACAGAATGGCTAAAGAGCCACAATTCTAACATTGCACACTGAACGACAGTTAACAATCTTGTACAAATTAATTATGCGTTCGTTAATACTCTCAAATTTAAACCAATTTCTCAACGTTTGAGGCCCAGGATTACCTTCAACCCCACCAGTGGTTAGAAATCCGCGTCCCTTTGACTCATTGACCATCCACACGGTTGTCTGACTGCAATTACTTGTGGAAGAGAATCTGATGTTTACATCCGTGGATTCATAAACAATCCCATTTTGAGTCATGTTGAGAGTTGTAAGCATTATTGGGAAATCTAATTCTCTCTCCATAGATGAAGGGCTAAGGACAACATCCAGTGGACAGGTTCCATCTCTGGGTTGAGATGGATTAAGTGTACCTCCCCCAGAGACGTCTTGAACATGATATTTGGTGCCAGTGAGCACGTTCCTGCCATAGAAATCTAACAATGGCTGATCAGGAGCCCCTCACAATTGTTTTGTGGTGATTGCAAAGAAAAGGAAGGAGAGTGCTAGTAATTGATGGCTCTTCATTGTTATTTCGAAGATCATTTTAATTCTTATGTAGAAATATATGCAAGATTAGCTTGAATTTATAGAGGTAGAGCCTACAGGCAAGGGACATACAGATTAGGATTTTTTTTTAAATTCATAAATTAGCTTCAGAGAGTACTTATTAAATGAGTAACACTTTTGATACAAACTTTTTTCAAATCAACTAATGAAAAATACTTGAATGATTATCATACAATAAAATCTCGATAAACAAATGTTCAACAAATTAATAATCTCAGTCAAATAACAAAATCTTCAGATCTCAACTCAACCCAATGTATTAAATTAATAAATCCGTTAAATGCATGAAATTGTAATTTTTTTTTTCAAATTCTTTAGGGCCCAACGAAATTAAAATTAATAATTGATTAAATACATAGCACAAAAAACATATAAATGCACAATACTAAGGTGATTTTTTCTCAAAATCTTCTAGTTTTTCAATTTTTTTTACTATGCATCTAAAATTTTTTGGTTTTTCTTTAACTCAACCTCTTTCTTAATATTTTTAGCAAAGTTTACACCGTATTTATTCTATTATTTGTTTTTTGTTTTTGATATTGTAGTAAGCAGTTATTTAAGGTTATAATTACTCGATTGACCTCTTCTGAAAAATATTTGCTAAGACACAACCATCTGTTGAATCATGATCATCATCAGTTAGCATATCTATTACTGTAATAATCTCTTTGTTAGTAGGCGATTTCATCAATGCATCATTTTCCTATGGGATAAATCAAAATGTGCTTAACCTAGTATAAAGCATAAATGACTTTACGTAATCAATTAAATTTTGATCACGTTGATTTATTGTATTTTTATTTATAACACAAACATGAATTTTGATTAAAAAAATGATAAATTACAAATAATTAAAACATAAAAATCTTGTTAAATTAATAATTATTCATTTATCGATAAATTAATAAATTATTCATTTATCAGTAAATAAATAACTTTGATAAAATAATAATTTTTATAGTCCAACAATATTAATTTATCGAGATTTTACTATATTTAGTTATCTATTTAATTTTAGTAAGTTTTTCCTAAAATTTTATTCTTTAATTAATGTCATGTTACATCAATTTATTTAAATTGGTTTAAGTAAATGAAGAGTTTGTACGTTTAAAATTATTATATATATATATATATTTTTTCTTTTTTCTTTTTTCTTTTTAATGTCAACTACACACAACAAATTTAGGCAATCTATGCTTGCGTAAAACGTGGCTGCTCAACAACTACTACTTAACAACTAGAAAAGTACGAACCGATGATTCAGCAAATGAGAGTAGCAGAAAGGCCGACATCACTTACAACTACTACTTATCAACAAAAATAACTATTTGGCTGTTTGCAATTGTATAGGTTTATAGCTGAGACAAAATTTGAGGTAGATTATCAAAATCCAAGAAAGATGATAAAGAAAAATAACGGTTTTGAAAATACCATCATTGTTTGAGTCCGATCCAAAAATAAACATAATATTTTATTGAACTAGTTACACAATGTTCCATCTAGTAAATAATAACACATTCGCTTGATCAGTAAAGGACATCATCTTATACCTGTAAAAAAGTTTTCAGCTTCTCTCTATTTTTTTGCCAGTTTTTAACCGTTAGTTACTTATTTATCTTATAAATGTTCACATTTTTTTTAAAATACAAAATTAAAGAATAAATATAAACATTAAGCTCACATCTACAAGCTTAATATGAAAGAACATATAAATGTTAAACCTGCATATATAAGTTTACGTTTTTAGAAAAGTAACAAACTTAACATGATAGTAGAACATCAACAATTGTTCACCCCACTGGCCACTGCACCTGTAGTGCCTCTTGAGCAAATTTACTCCTTAGCAAGACCCAAAAGAGGAAGAGACAAAAAAAATTATAGAGAGCTCAGAAATGTGCGACTAGAATTAAACCCTACGTATTGACTACAAAAGAACTAAAAACAAATTAGAGTAAAACAATTTAATTATTTAAAACAAATTAAAGAAGAAATTATAATGACAAAACTCCTGATTCATTTTCAAGAGAAATTTTTTTTATCGAACCAATAATGATTGAAATTTGTAAGAAGTGGCAACAATTAAAACAACTTTTATTTATTAATTTTATTTCATCCAAATAAATGATTTATAATCTCATACACACGTGTAATAGTGCATCATGGTACTGGATTTATTTTCGCAAATCTTCATCAACCTTATTAACGAACGATGTCATGAAAGCGTTGTGGCCACTAAGTGCCAGAAGTCTTATATGCATAATTGCACCAAGTTGTACAAGACCATGAATAATCTTATATGCATCTCCTAGCTAGTTTCAATCTTCTCAAACTTAAACCTGTTTCTTATTTTTTCAGATGATCAATAAGTACCTTCAACCCACAACCTCTTTGAAACCAGGAGATAACGAACGAACTATCATGAGATTCCTAGATATAGGAAACAGATGACAGATGTTGCTAATGATTTTGTGATTTTTAGCATGTATATGTACAATGGTTAAGCGTCATACTATAGTATAAAATCTCCTAACTTTACTAGATTAATATAGCTCTTCAATTTATAAGCTATAATGTCTAACTAAATATCGTCGGAGCAAAAAATATTAAAAATATGCCACAGTTTTTGTGTCTATTGCTCAGTAGGGTTCCACATCCATGTTATTTGGTTGATGACACAATCTCACGTACGTCATTCGTTTGATAAGAAGTATTTTTTTTTTCATTTATTAGAAACTGATGTAGAGAGAGCAAAAAATGGATAAGAAAAAATGATGGGAAGATAATGTAGCCATCAGCCTGCCGTGAAATCAAAACATGATCTGCTGCTTTCCTTCGTGCTTGACATCTACTTGGAAGCAAGCTTCTTGCTTCCTTGGAAGTCTGCTGCCCCTTGATTTAGCCTTTCATGAGCAAAGGCAGCAAAGCTAGCTGAGTTTTGTTACAAATTCACCTAGACATGGTACTATTGACTTCGACTTATTCTCTCCTGATTTATTTTTCCTACTTTTCATTTGTTTTAATTTTAATTTTATTTCCTCTTTTATTTCTTTAAAATAAACATAAAAAATGCTATTGATAATCTATAATACTGAATTGTACAGTCCTTATCTATAGCACAAAATATCATGTATATTTTAATCACCTATAAAGGAAACTAGAATCTGCTGATTATATGTAAAATAAAGAAAGTAGTCAAACAATTAATCATGAAAACATGGTATTGCATTTGATTGATGATTACAAGCGACAATTTTATTCAGAATAATTCTAGATATACAATCAACTTAAATAACCAAAATTCATACAATTTGATTGGATACAAATTTATTGGATATGTGAATCCCACTTTATTTATTAAAAATTTCATAATTTTCTTTTCGTTTTTACTTATCCAGTGAATTTGTATCATACCAAATTAAATAGATTTGATTGTTTAGGTTAGTTATATATCTAGAATTACTCTTACGTTTAAAAGACCATAAGCTATCATTTTTTTAAAAGATTATTTTTATTATAATTTTATAACAAGATGGAACCCGGTTTATATTCTATACGTTATGCTACAAAATTGTGAGCCCTATAATTCTTTTTACACTAAGTTTTGACACAATTTTTGGTCCATTACATTTAAACTAGATGTTTGAGATTGTATCTATTATATTATCTTCAAGATTCATTAATTATGAAAATAACGTCTAATCTCAAGGCATCAAAGTGATTTGATTTAATAGTTCAAAAATTGTGTAAAAAACTATTACGCCAAAAATTTTTATTACCCTACATGTAGGGTTATGTACAAAAAACCGTATACAATTTTACATAAGTTTCACACAACTTTGGATCATTAAATCTAAGCATTTGGATGGTTGAAATTAAATCTCTCATATGTAGTTTTGAAGATGTATCAATTGTGCATCCAACGTTTAATCTCAACTCAACAAAATGCTAGATTCACTGGTTCAAAAATTGTGTACAAAATTGTATAAAATAGCTTCATTGGCACTAATATTTCAATTAATTTGAGTCTAGTCTACTAAAAGTATAGGAAAAGTCTTATCTAAATAAGCAAGAGTCCATCCACCTCAGAAGCAATTAATTGCTAGTACCTAGCAATTAAAGCGTTATTATTCAGTAGTGATTTATAGAATTTTACATCCAAGGCGGTCATCATTCTACTTTCATTGATTCTATTCAAATAAACAAAATCTCAAAATCTTTTTTTTAGTGACTTTTATACCCTTCAGTCAAGTATTAACAAGCATTTTTTTGTGCTTAGTCAACACATGACTATGGGGCTTTAAGAAAGAAGCCCTATCGGTTCTAATATTTGCAAGGCTAACTTCCTTAGATAGGGGCCACTCATCGTTTCCTCATTCTTTTTGAAACTATGCATCCTTAACCCATGTAAGAAGCCTTAGGCTCATGACTCCTAGATCAGTTGGCCTTAGGGCATTAGGTGTTAAGACACCTCTATGACCTTAATGACTGGGGTTGTAGATGCTTTATTTTTGCTTAGAAAATTGTGGATAGTGCAATGTTTGATCCCTTTAAGATTTCTCCTTAATCCATGTAGTAAGCTTTGGTCTAATAGCTCCCAAACCAGTTGGTCTTAAGGTATTACGTGTTGAGGCACCCCTCAGGCTTAATTGCTCAAATTAAGGAGGTTACGAAACCAAACTTATCTACAATTACTTATTTATTTATTTCTTTTTCTTCTTCCTTTTTTACTCTTCTTTCTTTCTTCTTCTTTTTTTTTTTTAACATTTCCCCTTCCATTATCCCAGGCAAAACTAAAGAACTCAAATATTGCAACATTTCACTATATAACCCACAATTATGCATCAAGGTATGTGTGTGTCTGAAGAAAGGTTCATAAGCACTTGCTTAATGAGTACATGAGCAAATGGTTTATTAAATGAAAAAGTTATGAGAGTTCATAAATTTGAATAATTCAAAGAGAAATGAATAAGACAACCTCGTTATAAAATCCAAAAATCAAAACTAAATAATAACAAGTTAGCCAAAATTAGTCTGAAAAGTACAAAATCAAGACAAAATAACAAGTCAATTAGAATGCGTTTCAAGAGCTCAAAATTGTATCCTTTCGCTATGCCATTCTTGATCTAAGAAACACAAAATGCGTCTCAAGAGAAAATGAACTCCCTACATAGCCACTCTGAATCTAATTATCTAATTTTATTTTTAAGGAAATACAAAAAGAACATGAAAAACATAATGAAAAACACACTTATGTTTACTATCCTTTCCCTCCCAACTAGTTTGAAACATTGTCCTCAATGTTTAAATGCAGAGAGATAACATTTACGAGGCATTACCTGAAGCTTCAGTTATTCAAAAGAAACAAGCTGGAAGACACTTAATAAATGTAAAATAAAATAGGAGACAAGAAAAATTACAAACGAACGTTAGATCCAGTTTAAACTTATTGTTGTGTCCTATTAACCAATTAATTTGAGTTATTGCTTGGTTAGGTTCATAATCAATTGCTTCTAATTTGTCAAGCAGTTCCTCGAAAGTAGTAATAGAAACAAGGATTCGTCGTGCCAAGTGTGGGATAAAATTTTGTTCCACAACTTCATCAATAAAATGTAATAAAGGATGAAAGAAATTATTAACATTCAACAAACCTATGGGTTTCTGATGGGGATTCAGTTGGGTCAAAGATGCAATTCGAAAAATTTCTTGGAAAGTACCAAAGCCACATCTTTCTCTAGTTTTACGTCCAGAAATGACTTAAAGACCTTCTATGAGTTGGAAATGTGCTTCCCATCCAATTTTCTTATAAACTGGCAAACATAGTCGTTTTCAGTCAAATTCCCGAGACTGTATTGTGCATGATCTTCTCTAAATTGGATTTATAGTTTCAAGATTTTACGTTGCACAATTTTACAAGGATGCATCTCAAGAGTCAATATGACATTGTCCAAAGACTCGCTACTCAAACCATTCTTGATTAATCGAGGCTTATCCTCTCGATTGTTAAACACAAAACCCAAAGAGCGGCAACATTGTTTATAAGTCCATCTTGCACATTTGTAACAGACTTGTAATCTTTTGGCTCTTCCTTTTTTAGTGTATGAGCTTCTTCCTAAACCTGGCATATAAGAAACAAAACCATCTGGAGATTCACAAGATAATCGAACCTTGGCTTCAATTAACTATCTTAGATCAATAGGAATAGTATTTGGTCAGCATTCTTAGTTTTTGTACTCGTGCTTTGTAAATTTTAAGCAAATTATTTTGAGAAAGAGAGGGAAAATGTGTTTTTAGATTTGAAGAATAGTATTCATTTGAAAAAAAGGAGAGAAAAGAAAATGAATGTAGAATAAACAACAGTTTTTAGGAAACTGAAAAATTGACTTTGAAAGCCACGGGTACTGTATTCATCACTTGACCGGTAAAGAAAATAAATCCTTAAAAAGATTGATTAAAGTGGCAGACTCTTGATTTTAATCAAAATTTTCAAAGAATGGTTGTAACCGTTATCCATTAACTTTAAAAACATTACCATTCCTTGGGTTCTCAATTTCAACAGCTCCATGAGAAGAAAAAAATTTAACAATGAAAGGTCCAGTCCAATGAGACTGAGGTTTACCAGGAAACAAATGTAATCATGAATTATACAAAAGAACTTTTTGTGAACGATTAAAAGATTTTCTAGCAATGTGTTTGTCATGGAAGACCTTTATTTTTTCTTTGTAGATCTTAGAATTATCATAGGCCTCATTCCTAATTTCTTCAAGTTCACTCAGTTGGAGTTTACATAATTTGCAAGCATCATCCAAATTTGTATTGAATGTTTTAATGGCTCCGTAAGCTTTATGCTCAAGTTTCACAGGCAAGTGACAAGGTTTTCCATAAACTACTTTATAAGGAGACATACCCAGTGATGTTTTGAAAGAAGTTCGATAAGCCCAAAGTGCATCATTAAGTCTTAAAGACCAACCTTTGCAGTTTGGGTTAACCGTTTTTCTAAAATTTGTTTTATCTCCCTGTTTGCTAATTCAACTTGTCCACTTGTTTGTAAGTGATAAGGAGTATAAACTTTATGGGTGATTCCATATTTCTTCATTAAGGTTTCTAATGATTTGTTACAAAAATGTGTCCCCTAGTCACTAATAATGGCTCGAGGGATTCCAAATCAAGACACACTACGGGAAAAATGACTTTTTGCGATGAAATTTTTCGTCGCAAAAAGTTAAAATTTCGTCGCAATAAGTTTTTGCGACAAAAATAAATTCGTCGCTCTCCAGTCGCAATATGTGAGTCGCAATAGGTTTTTTTGCGATGATTATGGAATTCCTCGCAAAAAGTCTTTTTGCGACAAAATTTTTCTCACAAAAAGTGGTATTTTGCGACAAATATTTCGTCACAAAAAAGATCACATAACGTCAACTTTTTGTGACAAAATAAAAATTGTCGCAAAAGAGTATCTTTTGCGATGAATTCCAATATTGGCGCAAATTGTTAGAAAACAACTCATTTTTTAATAAAATTATTTTAGTTAAAAAAGTTTATTGCGACCAATTTTTTCTCGCTAAATACTACCTTTAGCGACAAAAAATTCGTCGCAATAAATTTTTAACACGAAAATTGATTATTTTTTAAGAATTTACAGATTTTATTTTTTAATTAGTTATAAATTTTAGATTAAATGACATGTCTCATTACACAACTTAATTCTTTATACTAATAATTTCATTAATTAACAACAAATTACAAAAAATTTATCACAATATATTTTTACAATATATCAACCTTTGTACATAGCAAAATTATAAAAAAAATACAAAAAAGAGAAAGAAAAATACAAAACTTCATCCTCCAAAAATTCTTTTGTTGTTGACTTTGTATGAATCCTCAAATCTTCAAGTACAACCCATCTTCAAAAATACCTATTAAAAACAAAAAAATAAAAATAAAATGTTAAGTAATAATTAAAGCATAAAAAATGAGTTTATGAAAAAAACAATGTTGAAGAAGCAAAGAATTTGAGAATGTTGAGGATGTTGAGTTGTATTCCATCTTTAAAAATACCTATCAAACAAAAGACAATAATATCAATCAAATATTAAAATAAATAAAAATATATTAAACTATTAAAGAAAATATATTACAACAGAAAAGTAAAAGAAAGAGTAAAAGTATTTACCAAATGTTGGGAAAAGAAAAGGAGTAGAGAATTGGAAGTGATAGAAGAAAATGAAACAATCCAAAAAATTAACCCATGTATATATAATAAAAGTTCGATATTTTGCGACGAAATTTTAACCTTTAGCGACGAAAATTTTGTTGCGAAATAGTTTTTAAAATTATGAAAAAAATGAAAGCGGGAAAAAGTTCGCCAAAAATTTTTTTTTGCGACAAAATTTTGATATTTTGCGACAAAATTTTCGTCGAGAAAGAGTTTCAAAATTTTGAAATTTCAAGAGCGGGAAAAAGTCCGCCCAAATTTCATTTTGCGACAAAAATTTTGATCTTTAGCGACAAATTTTTCGTCGCTAAAGAACTTGAAATTTTCAAAATTCTCAAGTGGGAATAAGTCAGCCTAAATTTTATTTCTTGCGACGAATATAAATTCGTATTTCGTCGCAAAAAACCTCATTTTGCGATTAAATTAAATCATCGCAAAACATCATATATTGCGACAAAATATTAATCTTTTTGCGACGAAAATTTCCTCACTAAAAATCTTAAAAAAAAATGTTAAAGACTCTTTTATTTGTCATAAAAAGTATACAAATGTGAAAATTATAATAAAAAACTAAGAAGATTTTGAAATTAATCATTCTTGGACTTTGATAATTATAAATTTATCCAACATAATTAAATTTATTTAATATTAGGTTAATATTAAATAATTTAATGTCAATTAATTAATCATGTATTAACCACATACATTCGATATATAAAATTATTGCATGGTATTTAGTTAGTTTTAATTAATTGAGGATAAAAGTGTTAACAAAATACATACAAGTCAACAATAATTAACAAATGTAAAATAGTTAGACATCTATACATATGGCATAACTATCATGTGCGAGCTATTGAAAAAAGTTTTTGTCGCTAAAGGTGTAAAAATTTTGAAATTTAATAGATGGGAAAAAGTCCGCCTAAAATTTAGTTTTTGCGACGAATTTGAATTTAAATTTTCTTCGCAAAAGACTCCATTTTGCGAGGAATTTTAAAGTGGTCGTTAAAAGTCGAAAATGCTAATCTTTAGCGACAAAATGCTAATCTTTTGCGATAAAATTTTTGTCACTATAAGTCTTTAAAAAAATATTAAAATTAAAATCTAAATCTAAAATTAAAAATATTTAAAAAAACCATACTTAGACTTGGATAATTATAAGTTTATTTATTAATTAAATTTTCATCCGTAATTAAATTTATATAATATTGGATTGGTATTAAATAATTTGATGACAAATTAATAAATAATATAACAACCATATACAATAGAAATGTAAAACATTATATGGTATTTAATTATTTTTTATTGAGTATTAAAATGTTAATAAAATAGGTACAACAACTCAAGAATTATTTAACAAATGTAAACAATAGTTAGACATTTATACATATGTCATAGTTGTTATATGAGGAATTACAAAAAAAATTCTTTAGTGATCAATAAATAATTAATTATTGATATTATAATCATATATGTAACAAAAAGATTCTATTCATTTTAGCTATAATTTATTTTAATTATCTATTTCTTTTAAAAACACTAAAAATATGTTTTAAAAATTTAAAAAATTAATTTGTGATGGAGATAATTTAATTATTAACATATAAACATATGTCATAATTGTCAGATGTATTAAAGTGTTAACAAAATACACACAAGTCAACTATCATTAATAAATGCATAATGCTTAAACATCTATACATATGACATAATTGTCATGTGTGAGTTATTGAAAATAAGTTTTTAATACTTTAATAAATAAATGATCAAATATTCATATTATAATTATTATGTAACAAATGCATTTACTTTTAGTAAATATTTTTTTATTATTTATTCATTTTACAGATGCTAACAATTAATATTTAAAATATCTTGACAAATGCAAACCATAAGTTTGTAATAGTTATAATTTAATAATTAGATATCTATATATGTCATATTTGTTATTATAAGAAATTGAAAATAAGCTTTTCTAATTTGATTAGTAAATGATTACTTATTCATATTATAATTATATAAAAATGTAACAAAATTGCATTTATTTTCAAGTATAAAATGCCTTTAAATTAATTATCCATTTTTTTATAAAAATAACAATTATTAAAAATATTTTTTACAATTATAAAAATATTTTTTTCATATAAGTAATTTAATTATTAGACATATATATATATACATATGTTACAAGCATCATATGTATTACGAATTGAAAATTAATTTTTGTCATTTACGAGTAAATAATTAATTATTCATATAGTAATCAATATGTAACAAATGTATTTATTTTTTGTTATAGAGTTCATTTTAATTATTTATCTCTCTTAAAATAAACTCTAACAATTGTTTAAAATATCTCAACAATTACTCAAAGCTATACGATAAAAATTAAAAGTCTAAGAGAAATATATTATCTAAATTAATACACTTTATAACAAAAAAATAAAAAACATAATTATAGGCAACATTACATGATTATTAATTATTTATTTATTTATGTTTATTTGACATATAATTAAACGTTGAAAAATAAATTAGATTTTTTGAAGTTAGATTTTTTTTTCCAATCTCGTTTTCATCAATTAAAAATTAGTCATGGTAATAAGTTTATCATA